>OY986437.1:222017030-222049530 GCA_963920525.1 Dichetophora obliterata | reverse complement strand
AAGCAGTAACTTTACTTTAGGCCAGCACAATTTTTCTTATAATCAAGACCTTTGTAAATCGATGTACAGAAATCAAGTAGTGCGTCTTCAGTTGAGTCCTAAATCCGTACTGACAAGAATTGAAAAAATGTTGTCTATTCAGAAAAGCTAAGATCCTCGCCTTAAGGGCTTTTCAAAAATTTTTGAAATTGAAGTCAGCAAACAAATAGGTCTGTAATTATTAGTATCTCTCCTGCAACCTGTTTTAAAAAGCGGAATAAAAATTGCGTCTTTGAGTTGGTCAGGAAATATTCAGAAGTTAAATATATTTTAAAATATCAATTATATTTAGTGCAATATTTTTCAGAATATTTACCTGCTATGTTGCATTTCGAAGATATGTTTTAATTCTTTTCAAAATTGAGAATGATTGCTCAGCGGCAGCAATTTAAACAGGTAAGGTAGCAAAAATTTGATAAATTTTTTACATATTTGGAAACACATCCTTGTTACTTACTTCTAAAGCGTTTATAGCGTTAGTTGGTATTTTTTCCTTATTCTGGAGGTGTTGTAACAATAGCTTTCTTTGAGTAACTATTACCTAGAGGTGATCTTCGAAATTTTCGAGAAACAAGTTTCTCGAAACTTTTTAAAATATTTAAAATATGAGAATTCGATGATGGCCACCCAACACTGGGAAATATAGATCGGAAAGCACTCAACAAGTTTTTGTGTGTAAAGAAACGTGAATTTATTTCATTTATGAAACTGTCAATATATGGTATATATAGATATTTTGTAAAAATCCTCCGTATTTTTAACGTTTGTTGGATTCGAACTGTATTTTTGGAGTAGAGACACGCGGTAGGGATATTCGATGTACATCGATGCATCGGATTTACTCGATGTTTACAATTCGATACATCGACTTGATCCGATGTTTTGAAAAGCTTTTGATATACTCGATGGATCGATGTATTTTCATATAACATCGAATGAATTTTAGCCACCTAATGAAATTATATAAAAAAAGAAATAAAGAAAAATAATTAAAAAGGAAAACACTGGAAACAGGACATTAATACTGGAATTTCTATGATTGTGGAGGCTTGGATTATGACCAATGTTCTTATATATTGACCTATTGAACTTAATCGGAGAATGATTGTAAAAAATTTGCTTTTCTTTTCCTTAGTTACTGATAAAAGGCGTGCGGACAAGAGTAGGGGGTTTTACAGGAGCTTTTATTTAATTAAAATAGTCATAGTTAAATTTAAAATAGTTAAGAAAGGGGCTGACTTTAGCATTGTGGTGTAATGCTAGAAAAAATACTCGATTTTTAGAAAACATCGATGTTTCTCAACGATATATCGGAAAGTATCGATGCACTGTCTCGATGCATTGCATAAAAAAAACATCGATGTATTTTCCAAGTGAACACCCCTAACATGCGGTGTGTATTTATATCAACTGAGCACTCATCTGCTACTTTAACGCTTGTTCAAATCGTTGACCAATTTAGAAAAAATAGAAATAGAAGAATTTTTGGCAATTTGTGCATGACTTAATAGAATAAATTCAAAATATTGTGAGCTATTTGGTAATATTTCCATGGTTCTGGGGGGCGTCCAGACCGGTGGATCCCCCATATCTACGCCACTGTTATTAACCTTAATCTCAACCTCAACTTCAACTCATTATTTCACCGTTCGTGCAATTAAAGAGTCTAATTAGGTATTCATATTACCAAATAATATAGTTTATTTATTTATGTTAAAGTACTAATTTTTAGTGAGTTTAAATTTTAATACAAGAAAATAACTTATCAATTGATAAGTTCTTATATAAACATTTGCAAAAGATTTATATGTTAGTTTAAAAAGAAACATATTAAAATGTTAATTAATTTAAAAGGTTTGTATAAGACTTGAAAGGAGAGTTTGAAATATTTTTAACGTATATAACTAAATATATTTAAGGTAATAATTTTAATATTAGTCAACATTTTGAAGGTTAGAAAACACTTAAAGCTAGTAAATTTTATTAAAAAATATTTCATTAAAAATATTAAAATAAAAAACTGCTATGATTAAGCCGTAACTATTTATGTAAAGAGGAGTGTATGGTATAAAGTAATCTTTATTATATTTTTTGTTCTTGGTTTTATGTCTTTAGATCACATTTGTGTAGAACAATTTAAGGAATTTAACTATTCCTAGTGCAGAACACCAACGAATTGGTTGTGAATGAATGCGGTCCTGTTCTTGTGCATCTGCTTATTTATATTTGGGTGTTGATGGTTCTCCTGTGCATTTGTTGTTGTAATTGCATTACACTTTCTGAACCTTAGATTGCATATTGTTGTTAGCTTTTGCTAAATAGTTTATTATGCTCTCTGTTCACTTCCTTATGGAAAAACATGTGAGTATGTTGTGAAGCAAAATTTTTAATTTGGGCAATTTTCAAGAATTATAGTTTTATGTGTGTAATGTTGAAAATGCAATTTTGGCTAAAATCTTTCGCATTTTGTGTTTTTCTATAGAAATGAAAATAATTTTTAAGTTGCTACAAAGTGGCGTAAAGTCGGTTTAGGTGATTTTTTTAGTTTGACAATGTATATACAGTTGTGGTCAAAATAAAAGCAGTGCTCTTATATTCAGGCATGTTTGGATAAATAATACTAGTCTTCAAATTTCGGATCTGGTACTTTCAACCCTGGTTCCAAATCTGTTTCCTCTTATATTGCAAAATTTCCAAGATACAGGGTGTTTTAAGTTTTTCGCACGTGTTTAGAAGGGCGTAGACTTTTTTTGTCAAAATTTTGGGAAGCTGAAGCGGAACTCGAAAGTTCGCCACAAAAATAAATTTCGAGAATTTTTTCAGATATTTTGAAAAAGGTTTAGAGGTCGCTCAAGGTAGTTTTTTCCAAAAAAATAGTTCTTCAAATTAATACTTGTGCTTTTTACCCAGAATGAGTGCCTAACTTAAAAAGATAATTTTCAAACGTTCTTATTTGGAAAGAAAAATGTTCAAATATTATTTTCGTGGGCTTAAAGGAGGGGTTGTAATACCGCCTTACTGCCATATAATTTTTATGCTATTCAAAAAAAATTTTTTCACCAATTTTAGTAAAGTTGCCGAAACTAGTACCATATGAACTGAATTACCAAATTTTAGTCTTGTACGACCAAAACCGTCTGAAATATAGCATATTTAGCATATAGTAGACGTGAAAAGTAGGAGTAGCAAAATATCAATAAGCTATCACGATTTAGTTGAAATAACGAATCGTTTGGTATCTATATCGTCTAAATCGGTTCAGTATTTTTCGCATGATTGTCAAAAATCCGTGCAGTGTTACAACGCTTTTAATAGTATAAATATATAGATAGTATAGAAATACCACGTTTATCCGGCACGTTAAAGCGCATTCTCTTACATCGTTTTGGCTTATTACAGTAAAATGTAATGTGCTTATACCCAAGTACTAAATCGGCTTCAGCGAAAGCGATTGTGGAAGCATTTTAAAAATTTTACAACTCAAACCATCAACTCAAATAAAGTTTGAAAATGAAAGCAAAAAAGCCTATTTTCGGAACGGTTTAAAAATAAATTCTTGTTTATGCGCACTTTTTAAGCGACTTGAAAATTTAAGAACCGAATTGAAATTTGATTTTTTTAAATCACTTTGAAATTTTCAAGACAGTTTGAAGTTCAGTTTATGCAATGGTTTGAATCAAATCGACTTCGTTCAAATCGACTTGTAGCGTCTGATAAACGTGGTAATAGATAGACTAACACAATCTCAAGTCGGGAAAAGTTAGCTGGCAAGGCTGTAAAATATAATTTATGCTTATAACTGAATTCTGGCAACTCCACTTTGCAAAACATTTGCAAAGAAAATTAATCAACACTGTATGACAGCAAGAATCTCCCTGAAGTAACTACACAACATGGCTGCTGTGTTATATTGAGAGAAGCTCTCGCGACAAAGAGAGGAAACATGGCGATCGACGCATGTGGAAAGGGGAAAGAACAAACTTGAACGCAAGGCTCATTTATAGGGTTGTGGCACTTGAGAGCGAGCTCGGTCGAACTGTCACAATAGATGAAAAGAAAGCAACAGAATGAATACATAAAACAAAGAAAAGCACAGTGACAGTTCAGGCAAAGGCCGAAAAAGAGTGCATTTCTCTCAAGTGCCACAACCTTATAAATGAACCTTGCTTGAACGTACCGTCAATTCTTGGTCAATTCATTTTGTGTTCGTTCGCTGTACCTCAGTGCAAACTTCAGAAGGAAAAGGGAGAAGTGAAAGAAACAATTGACCGTCAACTCTTGACGATTGTAAATCGAATCAAGTTTAAAAAAGAATATGCAAATTTTGACCGTCAAGTCTTTACGAGTGAAAACCAGGACTAAGCATCAAATAAAATATGTAAATTTTGTAAAAATTAAAGAATACACTTTTCGAAAAACTTAGTAAGCTATGGAAAGTAATTATGTAGTTAAAGAGTCATGACAACCTCTTTATTCGTTTCTGAGTTATACTCTCAAATACTCCTTTAAACAACAACGCCACAGCAAAAACAGCGACACCTACCGGGTCAAACTTTAAAGAAAGACCATGTAAAGACCTAGCTGCGCACACAAAACAAATTTCATCAAAATCGGTCCAGGCGTTTAGGAGGAGTTCAGTGACAAAGCCATGTACAAAAGAATTTTATATATAAGATTGGCGTAGGCAAAAAAGTTGAGTACCATTTTCTCCCGTGTTTCTTAACCGATTTGGATAATTTTTCTTTTAAATGAATAAAGGTAGAGAGGAGTGCACCAAATACTTTTTGAGACCTTTGACCTGAAGTATGAGCGTTCAAAGAAAATTTTTTTAATAAAAGCTAAGCTTTTATATATATTTTATTTTAATAATTTAAAATAAACTTAAAATAAATTTAAATAAGAAAATTTTAGACATTGCTCAGATGTACAAAACATCACTAATGGATACCCTACAATAAGCATTTTTTGTATGTAACATGTGCGAATATGTATTGGGATGATGAAATTTCTTACAAACAGTAAATTTTGAAAAATTCCCGTTATTTTGACATAAACCTTATGACGATTTCTCAAAACTGTAATTTTTCTCAGTATAACGTATTTTTGTATGAAAAGTTGTTGGTTAACACTGAGCGGCAAAGTGAAAATAGTCTTTTTTATCTCTTTCTACGCTCACCTGAGAACTTAAGCGATGTCATATCACAGTGTAGGTCGAAAGGTCACAGTGAAAAGGGTCGAATTTTGATCACTGGCGAACTCTAGAATATGCAATTTAACCAGTATTTTAAGTGTGTGAGAACAACAAACATTAAAGAATTAATTATAATAACCAAAATTCCCAAAATATCTGTACGTGATTTATTATAGATTTTTAAAACTTTAACAACTGTACACTCTCAAAACTATTTTTTGTATGCTAGCAAGTTTTTCCTGTAAACCGATTCTTAAGTAAAATTGGCAATAATTATACTCTACATTAAACACTGTTTAACACTATAACTGTAAAAGGTTATATATATGCGTGTGCAAATACAACAAATATAATTCAAAATACGTCAATCGTAATTTGAGCATAAAAAAAATGAAAATAACTTTGATGATTGTGAACACAAACTACTTCAACTATAATAAACTTTGTCTCAAAAAAATCAACAACTCGAAATTGCCTTTATGCTAATCACACTATATCACTTAGATCAACGAAAAAAAAGTCAAAAAGGTTTTGCACATAAAACAGCTTTCATAGCAACCAAATTTTTTTGCATGTATTGAAGTTAAAAAAGCAAAACCCATACCGGAAAATATTTATCAACTAAAAAAGTTTTAATTTTTATAAAATTTTGAATATTATAGCATGATAGCATATTGAGGATATGCAATTTTTGAAGCATAAAATACTTAAGTCATTACTTTAATGATTATCCTGCCGTTATTTTCAACAATGCTACAAATGGAAAAAATACCACAATAAATAACAATGTAAGAAAGTACTAAAAACCACAAATTTCCTAATAATAATTTCCTGAACACCATCCTAGCACGCACAAAAACACAAGCACAAACACTAACAAGCACAAGACGTAGCATGCACACAAACTGTAGCACACAATCACAAAACCCACAAAACATCGACAGGATGTCAGTAAAGAAAAGTCTTTTCATTTAACTTCTTCTCGGATTGTGTTTTGTGTGGCTAACCAAAACATTGCAACGCCTTGTAGAGCAAAAGGAAACCCAAGAAATGAATGAATGAATGAATAAATGAATGGGCGAAGAATTCTCATGCCAGGGAATCGCTTTGTTAGGCGTACTCGGTGCATGGCAACAAAGGACATTCAGCCGTAAGTTCTGTATTAACTCAATGCTTTACAAAAATACCAGCTTTTATTTAGGTACATGTATTTGTATTTTGATAAAGTTATGGCAAAATGATATGCTAGATATTTCCAGAAGATGTATCGAAGTTGCTGGAAATATACTATTGCTAAATAAATTACGCTAAAGTCTTTTTTTGCATTAACACACAAAATTGCTTTTATGATACTTTATATTTTAGGACAAGATCTTTTAACTCTTTTCTGCTTACCGCAATTCCCATTGAACACATAATCAATTAAACACAATCCCATTTATATTAAATTTATATACAATTTTATTTCAACACTATGCACTCACACATTCTCATTCACACAGTGACAAGCATATATTTCCGGTTTACATTACGATGCCATTTGGTATTTTAAACACAATTATTTGGCGCAATTTTGGATGGTTCTTACTTGGGGCATGCATGCAAGTGCCGTGATGCTGGTGAGTGAGTGTGTTTGTATATGAATGTTACCTCTACAAATACAGTCACGTGAGCAGTGCTGGCAACTATGGAAATATATGCTTCAATATTTGTTTGGCAGCACTCTGCAATCTCCATTGCAATCCAAAAATGTGTTTGCAGCGTCTCGCCTGCATACACGTACATATTTACATTAGTGCATAAAATTGCTTGTTTTCGCGCTTCTTATTTGATTTTTTTTGTTTGCTTACGTTGTTTTGCCCGTTGCACAGTGGATCGTGCGGAACATGCTAGCTGGAAAAAATTATTTTCTTGAATTTCTTCATTGCTACATGCATAGGGGTTATTTTAATGTTTAAAAATATTAGTTTGAGACACATCCTAAACTTAGATACCTCCCACACAAAATGTGTGCTTTGTGTGACATCTTTGCCTACCGTGCCCCTGTTTGATATGACTATTTTGATATGTAAAACTTTTTGTTATTAAAGCGGTAGCTATAAAATTCTTTTAATTTGTGTTAAATATGATTGTGTGAAGTGTGATTGTTCAGAGAGGTTTTTGGCAAATACGGTTTAAATTAAGGCATAGTTGAGAAGATGCTTTCTAAAAAAATTTATTATTTATGCTAAAAATTTTATTTCCATGTTAATTTTACATCACAGTGTAAGTAAAATACATTTTTTTTTTTTTTTTTAAAGATTTTTTTTTTATATAAAGATGGCGCTGAAGGTGGTGTGCTTAGAACAAGGTGAAAATCGGGCCACATCATATCTAGGCTCCAGGTCTTAAGAAAAAAAAAAATACTGCATTCGAAAATGGACTTTTCAATGCACATTTTTTACCAAAATTTAATGAAAATATGGAAAATTATGATGTGTTGCAAAAAAGTCGAAAAATTTACGTTAGTTTTGACTATATTTTTGCGTATAAAAAACTAGAAAAATTTTACAAAGACGCTGATTTTGGTAAAAGATGTGAAGAATTGCATTATAAACAGATAAAAAAATATAAATTATTATTGGTAGATTAGTTTGTTTGTGTAGTTTGGCGCGTTTTGAAAAAGTATGCTTCGAGAAAAACGCGTTTACAGATACTCTGGCTAGTTAAAGGTACAATCGCGCACTGGGTTTTTAGTGCCAACACGCAGGATCTGTGTTATAAGTAGGATTGTTTTGATATTTTTTTAACATATTCTTGAATAGTTGTGCAACAATAATCAATTAAAAAAATTACGCCCACTTTTACGCCCACTTTTGTAAAATTATGTAATGGCTCCCTTATAGATTTTAACAGATTTACTTCAAATTGTATACACATTATACTCCAGGCGAGGTAGAAATAAACATTTCTTACGCCACGCCCCCTTTCACGCCCCTTTTCACGCCAAATTTAAGTTTTAAACTTTTTGTTCTCTGTACAAATTTGTTCCTTCCAACGGATTATTTTTTATTTGGTAGTATATTGCTCTTAATACTGTTAACGTCGCCATATTACTATGAACCACGCCCACTTCACCGCCCCTTTTTTAATTCAGATACTTACTTATACCACTAACAATGTTTGCTACACAAAATACTTTTTTGTAATATGTATTTACCTAAAGTTTTATATACTTTTTATCTACAGGTAAGGTAGCCATAGATTTTTTTATTACTATATCCCCCTTTTTTGCCCCATTTTACTTTAATTTTAATTAATCTGCTTTCAATCTATATATATAAAAATGAATGTCTGTCTGTCTGTCTGTTTGTTTGTTTGTGCTTTATAGGAGGCCAAACCCTTGGACCGATCTTCCTGAAACTTTCACAGCATTTTACTATGACTCTGGAAAGAATAATAGGCTATATGAAGTTTTTATTGGACAAAGGGGCGTGGCACTGCCCATATAACCCAACAATTTAAATCTCCATATTTTGGGCATTTTTTAACCTACGTTGATGCTATTTGGTACATATGGTATTGGCATAATTAGAAATACGTACCAGGAGAAAAGTGGGTGGGACCACGCCCCTTTTTAGGAAAATTAAAAATCGCAATATAGTCCTAACTACTGGACCGATCTTCATTAAATTTTCACAATAGGATATTCTTACGAAATAATAAATTCTTAACTATATAAAGTTCTGAGAGGACAAAGGGGCATGGCCTCGCCCATATAACCCAAAATTTAAAATCGTCATATCTTGGGCATTTTTTGACCAACGGCGGCAGTATTTGCTATATATGGTATTGGCATAAATAAAAATACGTACCAAAAGAAAAGTGGGCGGAGCACGCCCCTTTGTTTGCGATATATTGGAGGCTGGACCTGATAACCGATCTTAAATTTTCACAGCGTTCAGCTTTGACTCAGGAATACTTATTACATGATAATATTTTTCGACCATGCACACTTCTACACCTACTTTTTTACTACGTTTATTAACGGCTTTACCACAAATTTAAAATACATATTAATTAAAATAGTGGGGTAGCCCCATTCTCTTTCTTCCACCACTGTCTTCAAAACAGCTGATTTTATAATACGTGTTAATTAAAATAGAGAGTGGGGTAACCCCATTCTCATTCTCCCACAACTGACTGCGAATCAGTTAAAAAATAAAATAAAAACAAAAACTTTTTCAAACAATACATATATATTCTGAGCACTTAGCTCAATATAGAAACTGGTTACTTGGTGGTAACGTTATAAACTACCTCAACGCTCGTAACTGCAATGCTCATCCTGCCTAGTTTTAATTATCAAAACTCACCAAGACTATTTTTCATTTATGCCATAAGGCTATGGAACTCACTACTAACTCATCTTAGAACTATAGTTGGTGAACTTAAATTCAAGTATGCCATTCTTAATTATTTTTCTCCACAAAATACTTAACAATATTCAGTTCACTAATCTTCTCTTCACTTTTTCTTCTAATTATCTGTCCTGTCTCTCTATCATTATTTACATTCATATTTATATTCTTATTTATTCAAGTTCATAATGTTTTTAACTGCTTATTTTATATTGTTAATTTTTAAATTTAAGCAAAATCACTTATGTCATGCCTTGTACTTGAAGAAACTTGGTTCTTATTGTACTTACAAATAAATTAAATTAAATACATATAAAAAAATGCAGATTACTTCTTCCTTCAAAAGTTCAGAAAATTTTTCCATCAAACGTTCCTGTCTAATCCTACAAGCGCGCCACTTTATTAGAAATTTTCTAGAAAAACTTGTGAGTTTATTTGTAATGGATCTTAAAGACTGATAAGGATATCAGCATCGACAAGATACAATTTTAATTCAATGAACTTAAATAGATTTTCGTTTCTTTCGTCCTCAAAAATTTGCACATTTCTTACAATTCCTATTTAGTGATGGAGAATGTGTACTTTAAAAAAAAAAGGAAATTAGATAGAAGCAAGCGTGTGCAAAACCCCAAATCAGTTCAAAATAATGAATAAACACATATTCAACATAGACTGAAAAATCAGCTTGGTGTCAAGCTGTGCCAAATAAGTCCCACCTTCTATAAGTTTAAAAATAAAAACAAATAGCGCAGACATAGCACTTCTGACAGTTTTGAAAATTTCCAAAATATGTATAATTTTTATACTTGTTTTTAATAAGATTATATAGTAATCCACTTGAAATTCCATTGCAAACATTTAAAAAAATATTGTTGAAAAATGCACTTTCGTCTTAAAAACTGCACTAATTTCCACCGATAATTAAAATAAAATTATTAAAACTAAATACCTGTTTAACACTGTTTATTACTCAATACTTATCTTCCAGTGACAAAATTCTTAATACCATATCTTTTAGATCATTATTCATCAACTTGTACAGTTATTTTCTCAATGTGAGAAAATCAATTTTGTCTAGCTAGCATGTTTTACACGATTCACTGTGCGTTGCTGTGAAAGATTTTGATCAAGTTTATGTTATAATTAGGTTTTAGTACTGTTGAAAATACAATTCTAACTATTTTAATTAAATAAAAATGCCCCTTATTCTGGACATTCCAAGTGTAGGAAAGACGAAGATAACACACATTTATATCGTCACCTTAATATAGAAAGGACATAACTCATAATTTCAAAAATTTACAGTAAGATGAAAAAACTTAATAACTTCTTAAAATGTTACGTAATTAAAAATAATTTAATGCAGATTGTAATGAAAATCGCCAACAAAATCAGTTTTTAAAACCATATTACAATTTTGGTTTCATGGAAGTTATAAGACACAGGGCTTTTCGTATCAATTTTTATTAAAAACTAGCAAATACCCGCTGCTTCGCCTGCGATAAAATTATTAAATACCATGTAAAAATTTGAAATCTTAAAATTAAATTATTTTTTTTTATCTTCAAATGCAATATATAAAAATATTTGTGTTTAATTTATTAAATTTTTGACCTTTTTTATATTAGATTATTGGTAGTTAAACGAGCTATAGGTCAGATTTTTTTTTTTCTTAATTTATTTAATATAAATTTAAATTCCAATATTTCGTTTTTCGTTGAAAAACATCATCAGGGAAAACACTAAAAAATATACAATAATTACAATATAATCACTTAACATAATATTTAAAATACATGAACTTACAAAAATTAAATAAATGTACTGAGTTTACATTGATTTTTTTTTTTTTTTTTTTTAAAAAACATTTGAGAAACGATATGACAAAAAACATAAGAACATCATAAGGAAAAAACATAAGGAAAAAAAAATCTGACCTATAGCTCGTTTAACTACCAATAATCTAATATTTGTGTTTGCTTAATAATTAAAAAATGGTATTAATATTAAAAAATTAGGTACTTTATTTAATTTGAATTATCATCTTACAGTAATTGTTCCGGTGACATAAAGTTGCTTAGCTTTTTCTGTGTATTGATTTTTAAATAAGTCCTGCATAACAGGATTATAAAAAATAATGGTTAAAAATTTTTTAAATTTGTGATTCAAAAATATAATTTTTTAACTTAGATTCTAAACATGAATTCATTCTTCTTAAGTTTTGAAAAATATCCACTATTATGAAATGAAACTTTTGGCTATATCTCGAAAACTATAGATTTTCTCAGTACAACGCATTTTTTATGAAAAGTCGTTAATTAAAAAAAAGAACAACAAACGAAAGATTTTTGGAAAATATTTTGTACGTATGTCTAGTAAATTAAAATTTTTGTTATTATGACATCAAAATTATTGCGATATCTTGAAAACTACAGATTTTATCATATTTAACACATTTTCTTGAGAACTAGGATGAAAAAAACCGATTGAAATTTCAATTTTTTAATTTGCAAGCTAACATCTCTGCCATTTTCAAATCGAGGTTCATCAAATTTCCTTTGTCGGAAAGCTCAATTAAGTGAATTTGGAGAAATGAGAAAAAAATTAACCCAATCAATGTTTTATATTGTATTCACAAAACCTTTAAAATATAAAATCCGATCACAAAAATCGAGTTTACATGCACTGCTTGTAGACAAAGCTAGAAAATTGCTTCTCCTGTAAAATTTTGTTTTTGTTGGTTACACTTGTTTTGCGGTTATGGCTCGATATTTTGTAAATAAAATCATGAACTGATTTTTCTAAAAAACTCTTTAAATTTTAATTTGTTTGTATTAATGCTTACTGCTATTTTTTTTGACCGAAGATGTATATGTTGTTTTGGCTCTAGGCCTATGATATAATAAATTCTTAGAAAAATTTCTGTCTTTGTTTTGAATTATTATATTTTAAAATTATTTCGTTTTCTAAATTTTTCGAAAAGCTTCAGTAGAATTGTATAATTCAAATAAATTTTTGAACATTTTTCGCATTGTTCACACTGTCGCCAACTTAGTGCATTTTCCACCAGATTTAGTGCATTTTGAAAATTTTGGCGCAAGAAACATGAGGTTTGGTGCCTAATGCATTTTTTGTGCTTTTTTTAGTTTCAGAGGGATCAATTCAAAAAATAAAACAATTGACAATTAAGAATATGGTTAGGTTAATTTAGTGTTGAATAAATTTAAAAATCTAATAAATCTGGTGCACTTTTGAGGAAAAGCGCTTTTTTATCCTTTTTGGTGAATTTTAGAATTAAAATTTGGCAACAGTTTTGAACTTCTCGGTTACTAACAGAAAGCTCAGCTATGTATTTTATGAAGCGTAGACACAAAACCTTATTCGCAATTCAGCAGCGTTCTCAGCTCGTTGACAATTTTGAGTTTCTGTTCCTAGTCTCGCCACGCAGACGCCCATCACTGAAATTTTGAACAAAGCAACATTCAAACAACGTTGAATTTAAAAAAAAATTTAGCAAGATTGTATTCACCTTCGCATTTTTTTTATTTTATGAATTGAAGAAAGAAACCCTTATAAAAGCTTTAATTATTTTCAGCTATTTTCGCACTTGATTTATTTACTTAAGCCATTATTTAAATAGTAAAATTACGTTCTAATGTATTAGGAACATAAAAACACAAAACACAGAAGCACTAAAAGAATAATTCACAAAAACATTTTCAAAAAATTCAAAAAACCGGCGAATTCGTTCGCCTCAATTTGTTCTATCTCGCACGATTTGTCTCAGCTTACTTTTGCCGACAAAACTTTTTCGTAAGGGTGCAGGATTTTCTAATTTAATGAAGGCTACTCACTTGTTCAAAGAATGTTTTATTTTAACAATATTTTTGCAACAAAAAATACTTTTGTGCAAAAAATGTTCACAATATTATTTTGAAATAATAACTCAAGCAGAAAAACTTTACAGCGAAAAAAAAGGACAGATAACAATACTGTTTTATAACTGTAGGTTCTCTTTCTAACTCAATTTTAAAATAATTGCTGCCAGTGTTGATTCTTTCTATGTATCATTACCAGATCTGATTGATATATGACTTATGAAGTAAAGAAATAAGCTCTAAAACTATACGAAATAGCTTATTTCCGCATTTAAAAGCGTTCATAGCAAATTTGTCTGTAAATGTGTAAATTTTGCAATGCACGCCATAATCCTGCATGCATAATCTGATATATAAATATCAAATTCATTTGAATTAAAGTTATCAAATGCGCAATCGTGAAAATCGTTTTCACTCAGGGAATGACGCTTATCAAGAACATAAATACTCTTCTATACAGGAAACGCTTCTTTTTGTACGTTTAAAACGTTTTAAAAATTTTTATATACACTCTAACGAAAATTCACGAGAATTAACTACAATAATTGCTGGCAAATGATTGCCTACATTTATTGTCGTTAAATCCCATAGAGCAAAATTATTAATATTTATCGTTAAAAATGCGTGAATCCTCTTACCTATAATTATGTCTTTCGCTCTCTTGTAAAAACTCTCTTCTAAAACTATTTCTTCCAATCTTGCCTGCGCTTATAAAAAAAAGCTAGAAATGCGTGAAGTAAGTTTTAAACATGGCAACAACAACAACTCTGTATAGAGTCAATAACTCAGAAGAATGCGCTACTCTTTCCTACTTCAGCAGGCTTGAGTAATTAAGCTGTGACCAATCTACTGTTTAAGTTGTATATAATTGGACACTTGTGCGAATAAACTCTTTGAAATCATATGACGTTAAAGCAGAGGTGTTTATTTAAGGGCAAGCGTAAAATACCGCTGCTGGAGCATTTTTAGGAGTATCTGAGCGAGAACACGCTGAAATAATGTGAAAAGTAGGGAAAATATACATATTTTAAGACTCTCTGAGCGAAAAAACGCTGAAATAGCGTGAAAAGTAGAGAATATATATATATTTTAGGGCTCTCTGAGCGAAAACACGCTAAAATAGCGTAAAAAGTAGAGTAAATATACATATTTTGGAAAAAGACGCTGATTTTCAGACAAAATTGAAAAAACTCACTGCATAGCGTAGTTTTTTTACAAAATCGCCAATAAATGTTGTGAAATTTCACAACATTTATTGTAGAGATTTTTCAATTAGTTTTTAGAGTGTAACCTGACCTCTTCAGGTTTACCGTGATAACAGACTTGACACCAGCTAACTAAAATAATGAAAAAATTTTAAATATCCTGTACCTTGATGGCGGCCAAAGAACTGCAGTAGCCCGGGTTCAATTCCAGCTCAGACAGAAAGTTTTTTCAATTGAATTAATTTTTCTGTTCGGTCGTCACCTCTCTGCAGACAATGGCAAACCTCAGAGAGTAAAAATTGCCATGTAAAGCTTCTTGAGAACATAAGCCGTTCGGAGTCGGCATAAAACACGTAGGTCTAGTTCTCGATCATTTGTGATCAAACATTTAATAACACGCACAACACAATTGATCAATAGAAGCTAGGTCAAAGTCCTTCCAAGGGCTGAAATGGCCAGTTTATTTTTTTTTGTACCTTCCTGGTCTAACAATTTTTTTCCATTGCACTAAATTGCACTAAATACCCTACACCTGAAGAGGTCAAAGTATATTGTGAAAACTTTTGTGACGCACAAAAGAAGGCGTGGCCGGTATGAAAGTGCATATACATTCTTGATCAGCGTCATTCTTTGATTGAAAACTGATTTCGTGATTGTGCAGGTGAATGTTTTAAATGCAATCGACGCAGTAGGTCTTTATGTATGTATTTTCATGCGTTTACTTAAAATCCGTTTTCTATCAGGTCAAGTTTTTAGATATAGGAAAAAATATGCATATGGTTCTTTTTCTGTTAATTAGACCATATCTCTTTTAACGCATCGGCCAATTTCAATCTCCTTTTAAGGTCTTGACTAAGTTATATTAGACGTAGCTATTTCTGTTTATTCAAATTCATTATATTTTGTAGTTTTTAAAATATTGGCCTTTAAAATTTCTTACCGTGTTACTTATTTTATCTTTCCATAGAGATTCAAAAACTTATTTATTGTCGGATAGACAATCTTTGAAATTTTAGTAAATATTTTATTATTTGCCAGTACAATTGGTGGCTTAAGAATTATTTTATCATTTTCAATGCGTTAAAAAGATATAGTTCGACTAACGGAAAAAAACCTTTTTTTACATTTTTGCCTTTATCTCCAAAACTTGACCTGAAACGGACTACGGACATTCATCTTCTCTGGTTCAAAAGTTGATACTATTTGTAAACCTGTGTTATTTTTAAAAATTTGAATGTGTTTCGTTTAAAGTTCCTTGAGCAATTTTACAGCTCTAGCTAATTATTGTTGGTGTTTTTATAAAACTGGCGGTATTTTCACATTCAAAAAGGAGGTAGCATTGGTATCGCACACAATACATGTTTCTGTCTTTTTTTTGCGTATCTTGTTGACTTTGTTTTATCGTGCTTTAAAATAGCTTGAAAAGAGAGCTTTTGTCTCGCAGCGAAATAGAAAAAATTTTTCAACACAGCAGATTTTTCAATTTTGTTAGCTTTGCGCACATCTTGTAAAGCGTGGCACGCAACCTTTATATTGCTCAAATAGAGCTTAAAAAGGGAGAGCTTTTTTTCTAAATGAGAAAAAGAATACAGAAATTGTATGGTTATGCTCTTTTAGATTTAATTAATTATGTAAATAATGATTAGCACATTTATAAAGCTTAACTTTTAAATGGGTGCCATAGCTACCCAATATAAAAATTATAGAAACAGAGCCTACCGTTCTCTAGCTCTGAGGTGACTAATATGCGTGAGTCTCCTTTTATATAATAGTATAGAGCAGTGTCGGGCACCCAGTAATTCCAGTCTTGAAGAAATCTCAAATGAATCGTGTACGATTTTTCTTGATCCTTGACGAAACATGCTGAATTGGCCATACAATTGACGAAAATTTGATATAAATGTTCCAAATTCGTGCAAGACGCAATGCAGAAACGTCGGGACTTATCATGCACGAGCCCAATATCGAAATATTGAGGAAGTTTCGTTAACGAAAAGTAGACAGGAATATAAAGAAAGTTCGTCAAGGAATTAAAATCGAAACGTGCTTCTGGACCGAATTCAACGTCGTGCGATATATTTTATAGGGGATAAAAATATTTCAGCCTCTATTGGAAATCGACGTAATGTTGGTTTCGTAATGGCCTGACGCCATCACACCGTAAGTTTTCCAGGTCCACTCGGGCAGCTGTCCAAGCCCATTCCTTTACCATTGCCTTGATGTCACACAGAACCTCACGTTGTAGTGATAACTCGTTCTTTAGTCGTGCGGCAAAGTTGTGGAATAGTCTCCCTGCGAGCGTGTTTCCCGTCACTTTTGAGCTGTGCAAATTTAAAACAAATCTTCACCGAAACTACTCCATCTTTTCAACCTCTAACTAACTATCAACCATCTTACAAATCAACACAATGCTCATACAGTGTTGTCCATATTCGAAGCGCCCATCTGGCAACACTGTAACTTCCGCAGTGATGCCAAATCGACTAATGACATACCGCGTTTGAAGCGTCATTCCAAGCAAATGTTTACAATGGAACAGTACACGCCACGCGCACGCTCTAAAATTGTTGAAATTTACATTCAACAAAACAAGTCAATAGTGAAAACTCAACGTGCTTTCAAAAAATGAGCGATGAAGCTCATTTTCAGTTGAAGGGAACGGTAAACAAACAAAATTGCCGTATTTATGCCACTGAAAATCCACAAGAGATTCAAGAGGTACCTCTTCACGATGCAAAAGTCACTGTTTGGTGCGGCGTTTGTGCTAATATGCTCATTGGGCCGTTCTTTTTCGAAGATGATATTGGCCACAGAGTTACTGTCAATCAGGAGCGTTATCGCGATATGATAAACAATTTTTTCATGCCAATCGTTCGTCGAAAGCGTAGCAGGCACTACTGGTTCCAACAAGACGGCGCGCCACCACACACAAGCCGCACTACAATAGATTTTTTGAAGCAATTGTTCCCTGGCCGTTTGATGTCAAAAAATGGTGATTTCGATTGGCCGCCAAGATCACCAGATTTAACGCCTTCAGACTTCTTTTTGTGGGGTTATTTGAAATCAAAGGTTTACGTCAACAAGCCAAAGACCCTAGAAGAGCTGAAAACCAACATCCGTCAAGAAATAACCGCCATTCCCATCGAAATGTTGAAGAAAACCATGGAAAATGCTGCAAAACGGGCACAATATGTCGTAGAGGCCAATGGCGACCATTTACGAGATATCATATTCAAGAAATAATGTAAGCAAATCTACTTGAACCCAATTATACATGTGTAAAAAACATCACCTGAGCTTTCACTCAACAAAACAGAAAACAATGATACCAAATTGTCAAAATTAAACGAATTCGATAGCAATGGCAATGACACCTAAGCAGTGGTGTCAATAAATATTTAAATACTATCGAAAACCATCGATAGTCAGTCAAAAACTATCGATAGTCACGATAGTGTGAAATTATTGATAGTATCAAAAGTGCCATCGATAGCTTGCGAATTCTACAGTTTAGCCTCTGCACGATTCGGCGAATTACAAAAATCATGAATATCTTGAAGTTGTTGTAATAGAGTGGAAAAAGTTAGGCGCTGACAACCGCTACTTTGCATTATATTTTGTATGAACTTATTTTTTAAGTCCACTAGCTTATGCAGAAACTTCCCTTAAGAAATCACCACGAAAAGTTAGTCAATGATGCCGCGAACTACTGGGCAGCTTTGCACACTTGAGATTGCGTTTGTGCAGTAAAATATGTATTCATCTCACCTACAGAACGATCAAAGCTTCAGTGTTCAAGCGAATGTCAAGCAGATAAAATCTGCGCTTGCGTGTTCCTTGAATATATTATATTATATCTGTGTCGATAAGCAATAATAGCTTAAGTCGATTTAAGACAGAATTGAGTTATTGATATAGTTGTGTGTAACGGAGGCGAAATTTGGAGTCAACATGGACGTTAAAATTCAAAAATGAATTTTATATTTCAAAATTTTAACATTTTGGTTGTTGTGGAGCGGTGCTACCATCTCTGCGAGAGGGCGGCCCTTTGCATTTAGTTTGAGGGCGCCTTTTTACAGCGCCCCTGGTTCTCGATGACCAGTATTTATAAGGCCGCTCACTCACAGAGGTGGTACCATCGCCCCGGTCCAGTGACCCGCGGACACTAGGTTGGCCACGGCTGCACGTGCTAGTTAGCCATTGCTAGCAGTTCGGTGAGATGTGGGGTGGGGTCTTGTGGCCGTCCACGTGTACCCTTGCCGTACAAATGTCACGTGCATAAGTCATCGCACGTCGGTGACTCCAAATAAAGAATACAAAAAAAAATTTTCTGAAACGAGAATTAAAAATCAAGTAAAACAAATATAAAAAAAAAATAAAGGAAACCGTTTGGGCACCCCTGGCCCAATCATCCAACACCTACTCGTTGAGCTCTGGTGGACGAGCTCGGCCCACACTTTTCCCACCCATCCGTGAGGGTTCAGGGGCTAAATATATTGGAAACCCTCCCAATAGCAAACATCTTCTCCCCCTGACCAAATAAAAAACTTTAGTGTTTCATTTTGTTAGACAATTGACAAGTTATAATTAATAAAAATTACAATGATGAGATTTTATAAAAAAAAATATAAGCTAAACAAAAAGAGTTTACTATTTATTCGAGTGTAAGTTGTTGTATGGTAATTTTTAATTGATTAGGAAAATGAAGCAATTTATGAACTATTTAAACTGTATTTAAAGATAAAGAAATTCAATTAATTATAAGTAGTTTTAAAAGTCATTATGTAGTCTTAATTGACTTCCAATATTTGAATTGACGTTGCAAGTATTTTAGCATAACAACAATTTTATATAAAAAAATTGTATATTTCAATATTTTTAATATTTGGCATAAGAATAATAGAATCTTTAAAAAAGTAAAATATGTATACTTAAAAAGTGTGTAAAAAAATTAAAAAGAAAATCTTGACAGAGTGGCAAGACCAAATTTCCTTAGTCGAACTTTAGCTTAGCCGAAGTTTTCAAAAAAAAAAAAACAACAAATAAGCTTATGTAGAACGCTTAAACTAGTTTTGTATTAATAAAAAGAAACGTTTCTTTTGTTCACAGACAAATTTTTGTATAAACTGATTTTGATTGGTTTTCAGGCCATTTTCAATGGTCAGTTGTTGTTAGCAAAAAAAATGACTACGCGTTGACATTGATAATGTTGGAAGCTTAAAAACAATTTAATTGAATGGAGCTATATATATGTATATATACAGATATCTTAGGTGATTAAAGTTGTTTGTCATCATGAAACTGACATAATGAAATTCAAGCATAAGACTAAAATTTTTAGTAAAAGAACATTTTAAGTAAATGTCGATTTAAGCCTTATTCTGCGTAAATTAAGATATTCTTTCGTTTATAAACATGCGTATACTTCATAGTTTGACAACAAAACTTCTTAACGGTCATTATTTAAGTATATTATAACATCATTAACTGCTTAGTAATTTGTGCAGATTTCTCCAAGTTGTAAAAGTTAAATTTTTTTTTGTTAATAAATTTAATGTCTTATATTAGAAACAGTGTACGCTGTGATAGCTTGCTTGTAGCTGGCTAACTTAATTATTTTGATTTCTACATACTACCAATGATAAATGTAGGTTAAAAGCAAAATTTTACAATTGCATAATGAACTTCGATTTAAGTTCATTAACGTAATAGTTCTTTAATTTAAATACTAGTGACTGATACCGTTATCGCGTGTATGCACTCTGATCCAGTTTTCATGGTGTATTCCGAAATCAAG
Organism: Dichetophora obliterata; assembly: GCA_963920525.1. Classification (NCBI taxonomy): domain Eukaryota; kingdom Metazoa; phylum Arthropoda; class Insecta; order Diptera; family Sciomyzidae; genus Dichetophora; species Dichetophora obliterata. The sequence continues at coordinate 222,029,020 of OY986437.1, read as the reverse complement.
CGTCCCTCCTTGTATTTTTGTGTATTATCCATAGCGTATTCATACATTTTGGAGTGCCATTTTTGCACATAACGTCGCGTACCATATGTAGTCCTGTCAGCATGACTCGATCCTATACATTGCTGAACGTAAGGTGGACCACACGTTTGCACAGCTTAGCCATAAGTTTTATTCGCTTCGCTGGTACGGTAGAAGCCACAGCAGCAATCAATAAGCTGGTTTATTCCACTCGTTGTAATTCAATTCGATACCCTTGACAATCGTTGAATTATTTTTCAGTGAAGACTTTTATGGTTTTAATTTTTGCTGCAACTTCTCTGACTCATCACCGCGTGTCTTTTTTCTCTGACCAACCCAATCTCAAAAAAAACCTTTGTCACACAAGTAGCTTTCTTCTCAGCGTTTGCACTATGCAAGTGTATGATACAACTTTGTAACTCATACCCGCTGTGTGACACAATGACTACGGCAAAACGGGTTGCAAACAAACAGTCATGATTTTCAAAGGTGGAAATAGTGTCAGTTGTCATGTTTGACAACGTGTCAACTGTCACATTTGCCAAGTTTAGAAATGTGTCAGCTGTCAAACAGCAAATTGTCAGCTGCCAAATTAAAATCCGTCAGCGGTCAAACAGCAAATTGTCAGTCCACACTTTGACACCATTGCGAGTTAGGGTCGTTCACGATGCTGTGCACCTGAGATTACCTTGTGTATCTGAACCAAATAAAAGGTTTTATCGATGGTATGTTCACGCTAAGTGGTAAAGAGTGAAAATGTTATACCACAATGATATGACAAATACACCACATCGTGAACAACCCCGACAACGCAAATGGTGAGATTTGGTGCCGTTACATGTGTTCCACGTATATATCATTATGAACACACAAAATCTAGAACTTCCAGCAAGACCTTAGCCAAAGATATGACGCAAAAGTAAAATACTCTTTCATATAACTTATATGGCGATTGAAAACTTTGAAGCAAGATTTCTGGAAACTTTGTAATAAGACTTAAGCTGTTATTGCTCATCGACACAGATATAACGTAAGATTAGACTATATAAAATTTTATGTATACAAAATTTTTGGAAGTATGCATGGGAAAATTTTTTATTTTTAGAAAATAACGGCATGGTGCGGCATCAAAGAGGTAAAATTAAAAAAATTATGCATTACAAGGCATTACGATAATTTGCATGGCCAATATAAGGCAATTGTGGGCCATGCGATGAAGAAATTAATTAATTATTTAAAAGTTGCATGTTCACATTTCATACCATATTGTGATCAGTTCCAAGTACGTATATTGAAAGCATCTTACCAAAGAGTATAAATGAGTAGAAGAGGTCCAGCCACTCAATGTTAAATTTTTCTCCTTAATCTCGGTGAGGTGTGCAAGAGATGTCCTAAAATTGAAGCGCAGCTGCAGCGGCAGAGCGATGTCGCTTTGCAGCCAATTTCGAAAATCTCTTTTAGGACTAGAGAGATTTCGAATTAGAAATTAAAATGTGTGTGCACAAGCGAGCTAGAAATATATTCCCTTTCTTAAATGTGCTGGTTTCTTTCTTCCTTTTATGATCCCAATAGAATCGATTGAAGGTCTTATTATAGAAAAAAAAAGTTATTGTTTACATTTTGTTTTCTATATTTTTAATAACTTCGCCTGTGTGCACAAGTGAGCAAAAAGATTGTTTTTTTTAATGGCCTTGCCTGTTTCTTCCTATTTGAATATAAATCGCATTGTTGTCGTTCTTATTACATTTGGCTACATTTGGTAAATTGCAAGATTTATGAAAGAAATGAAGCAAAGCAGATTTCTTGCAATTTACCAAATGTAGCAAGTGTCAATGCGTTGCCAAATTTCTTTCTTTTTAATAGCTGAGCATTTTTGTTGTAATTTTTTGTAGCTATATTTTTGTTTGCTGCTGCAGGAAAGATTTTCAGATATTTCATTAGCCGAATAGAAGACGGATTTCTGATTCGGCTAATGAAATAATTATTACTTAATCATGAGTTCAAAAAATGTTTGTTCATTAACAGAACAAAAGAATGCCCTTTATAAATTTTCCTATTATTTATTTAGAATATACCTATTAGAAAATTTAAATTAAATTAAATGTATATTTAGTGTTGTCCATATTTTTATATTTATTTGAAAAATTATACAAACCAACACCAAATATATTTCTTTCAAATCTGAAAAGAAGTGGACGGAAATTGATTTCAAAGTATTTCTTTAGAGAACTTTATATATTTAGCGTTATTCAAATTATTATATTAATTAAAAAAAAGAATTATATACAAACCACCACCAAAAATATATCTTCCAATCTAGATAAGAAGAGATAATAAAAGATCTGAAGTTTTTTTCTTTGAGTTTCGATTCTTTTTTGCACCGACCACTGCTTTCAAGAGCTCTTTTACTAGTTTGAAAGCTTTTTCGTAGTATTTCTCACAAACACTTTCTTTTAACACGTTCGCTACCACCCATCACATATATGTACATATTATATATTGTAAATATTTTGTAAATATTATAAACATTTTGTAAATATTGTAAATATTTTGTAAATATTGCAATCCATGTAAATATTATATATTGTACATATTGTAAATATTTTGTAAATATTGTAAATATTTCATAAATATTAAATATTTTGTAAATATTTTGTACATTTTGTAAATATTTTGTAAATATTTTGTACATTTTGTAAATATTTTGTAAATATTTTGTAAATATTTTGTACATTTTGTAAATATTTTGTAAATATTGGAATACATGTAAATATTTTAATAAATTGCTTGTATTGCCATAGCCCAATATAAACAATTTATAATAACCAAAGAAGGTCGATTAACTGCAGCATGTGAATATATTGTACATATTGTAAATATTTTTTTTTTAATGTAAAATTTTATTTTGGTAGCGAACGTGTTAATAACAATACCCCTTTCAACTTTGTCCTCGTTAGACTCATTACGTGTTTTCCTTTATTTGTTGGGAGCAGAGCAAGAACTAGCAAACACCATGCTCGTACATTAATGGTGTTTTTGTATACACTCGTAGCACGGTGAAAGCGTTCTCGACGTTACTCTTCGTGTTCTCAATCAAATGGCCGAGCACGTAATATATTTATATTTAATATTTATATATTTGTATATTATATATTTTTTTAATTTGTCAAAACGGCCGAAACAAAATACTAAGTGACACCCTTAACAATTGGTGTTCTGTTTTGATATTTTATTAATTCAGAGTTTTCCGATCACACTCAGAGTATACTCTTCTCGGAACGTTCGGTATGTGCTCTTTCTCTGAAGAGTGCCCTGCTCCCAACAAATAAACGAAAACGCATATTAAAACTTTTCAAAATTGTCTATCTTCTCTTTTTGGTTTTATCTTTTAGTTAATTTTTATTAAAACAAATTTCTCTTGACCAACAGAAGCTTTTTGTAAATATTGTAAATATTAATATTGTATTAATATTTAATACAACTTTGTTTAGTTTTGTAAATATTGTAAATAATTCCTAAATATTGTAATCAATGTAAAATTCTATTCAATTTGGTTCAATTTTGTTAATTTGTAAATATTTTGTAAATTTGGCAAATTGCAAATGCTTTGTAAATATTGTAATTTTTTGTAAATATTTAATTTAATTAATGTAAATATTTAATTAATATAAAGAGCAGGGCTTTTAAATTAATGTAAATATTTAAATCTTATCTAGATTGGAAGATATATTTTTGGTGGTGGTTTGTATATAATTCTTTTTTTTAATTAATATAATAATTTGAATAACGCTAAATATATAAAGTTCTCTAAAGAAATACTTTGAAATCAATTTCCGTCCACTTCTTTTCAGATTTGAAAGAAATATATTTGGTGTTGGTTTGTATAATTTTTCAAATAAATATAAAAATATGGACAACACTAAATATACATTTAATTTAATTTAAATTTTCTAATAGGTATATTCTAAATAAATAATAGGAAAATTTGTAAAGGGCATTCTTTTGTTCTGTTAATGAACAAACATTTTTTGAACTCATGATTAAGTAATAATTATTTCATTAGCCGAATCAGAAATCCGTCTTCTATTCGGCTAATGAAATATCTGAAAATCTTTCCTGCAGCAGCAAACAAAAATATAGCTACAAAAAATTACAACAAAAATGCTCAGCTATTAAAAAGAAAGAAATTTGGCAACGCATTGACACTTGCTACATTTGGTAAATTGCAAGAAATCTGCTTTGCTTCATTTCTTTCATAAATCTTGCAATTTACCAAATGTAGCCAAATGTAATAAGAACGACAACAATGCGATTTATATTCAAATAGGAAGAAACAGGCAAGGCCATTAAAAAAAACAATCTTTTTGCTCACTTGTGCACACAGGCGAAGTTATTAAAAATATAGAAAACAAAATGTAAACAATAACTTTTCTTTTCTATAATAAGACCTTCAATCGATTCTATTGGGATCATAAAAGGAAGAAAGAAACCAGCACATTTAAGAAAGGGAATATATTTCTAGCTCGCTTGTGCACACACATTTTAATTTCTAATTCGAAATCTCTCTAGTCCTAAAAGAGATTTTCGAAATTGGCTGCAAAGCGACATCGCTCTGCCGCTGCAGCTGCGCTTCAATTTTAGGACATCTCTTGCACACCTCACCGAGATTAAGGAGAAAAATTTAACATTGAGTGGCTGGACCTCTTCTACTCATTTATACTCTTTGGTATAGATTCAACTTGTCAGTTCTCAAAATTAAATAACTTTATACAAAAACTCATTATATCAGTTCTTAGAGATAATAAACAATGCCCCTTAAAGAAAAGTATATCTGTGGACATTTCACAAAACCACTTAAGTCGAGATATGACAATTATCTGTGTTTTTTATTATGGAGATACAATTTAAAGGCACTTCTTTTGCTGATTTCATCGTATTTCTACGGCATTTGGCTTAAGAGAAATCATGATTGGTAATTACACTATCTCGTTTTTTTTTTCCAAATTACGTTTTACAAAACCACTTATTTGAGATATGTTAAAAATGTGTTAATATATAAAAGAAATATTGTAACAATTTTTTACAAAACAACTTATCTCGAAATAGTACTCCCAATTTTTTTGTGATTTGCTTTTGACAAAACATCTTATCTCGAAATAAGTTCTTATGTCAAATAGAAGCATAAAAAAATATCAAACATGACAACACATCTTATGTCGACTTAAGTGCTTTCGTCAAATTAAAACTTAAAAATACGTTGATACTTAATCAAGGGCTTTTGTTTTGTGAATTTTGAAAAATATATTACTTAAGTTATTTTTCGGGGTAAACAAGCAAATTGAAAAGAGGTCAGTTGCTTACAGCCATACATCAAACAGAAAATACATTGTACAGGAATAAAAACAAGAAGAATTATACAATCTTAAATCAACATCATAGGACAACTATACTTGGAGGACAAATAATAGTGAAATAAGTACAAAGGCTTGGAGTGTTACCGTATTTTTAGTTTTTTTTGGTATTTTTTCTTTAATATTTAAAATTTTTGTTTTATTATGACTTATAGGTGAAAAATTTTAGTGGAAGCTTGTTCGATGGATGCGATATGATAAAAACAAACCTGGAATACTGCAATATAAAATATCTCATTAATTAGATGAAATTTTTACAGAGTTAAACATTACTCAATGTCGTCGGAAGATACAAAACACCGATTTGGAGAGAAGTTATACAGGCCCGTTACCTATTTCAGTGAACAAAAAACGTGATTTATTGGACATGTAATAAATCCAAACCTCCAAAATTTTTATCAGAATTTAAAAGCTGAAGGAGAGTGCATAGTTGAAGTGGACCCAGATTTCAATGGTGTAGATCCAATTGAATAATATTAATATATAACTTTTTATCAATATGTTTTTTTAATCATAAAGTTTTATTGCTACTTTTATAATGAACTTTAAAATTTTTATTTTTATGCATATGCACTCATTGAAATTTTGAACTTTTTATTAATTTGATTTAAGAAAAAAAACATGACGTATTGTCTGAAAAATCATCTTAATTCAAACATTTTTTGATTCTTCATTCAACAAAACATCTTAAGTCTACATGAGTTCAAAAATTAAAATACTCAACGGTCAAATAAAACTCGAGAAAAGCACATATATTCAGATAAGTTTAATTTTATTTCATTTATCAGTTTGACAAAACCACTTATTTTACATTTTTATAAAAATCAAATAATATATTAACTCAAAAATATATTATTAACTTAAATAACGAAATAAAAAAAAAATGTCTTCATAATGCAAAATTTTGACATTGATGTAAGCAAACAGTTTTGTGCAGCTCGAAGTAGTTTATTCGCTCTCCTGAAAAATTTGATATTTGGAGATAAGTGGTTTTGTCAAATGTCCACAGATATGATCTATGAGTTTGTGTAGACTTTACATATGTTTAATGAATCTGTTCTTCCAAACCAAGAACTGTATCTCAAAGTCAATGAAGCTAGTCTTTATAATAGATATCGTTTTATTGGAATTAAAAGTACAAAATAAATCAAATAGCATTTTTGGTTGCCACACTGAATAGTTTCTTTATTAATTACAACAGTTCAGACGAGTATGAAACTTATTAACAGAGAACCATTAAAACACTTAACTCGATCATTGGACCAATTTGAATGAATTATTGAATTGGGGGCAAAAAACTTTTTCTTTGATTGCAAGTAATTTTTTGGTTCATTGCAATTGCCGCACTAAGAAATAAACTGAACGTGATGTGAATCTTGAGTAGAGCGATAATGACTCTGTTTCTAAAATTTTCCCACATGAAAACCTCACGTACACTCACAGACCATCTTTGTTCATTGCCTGTTCATACCCAATTACAAACAACTATACTTATTTTTCTTTTTCCATGCTGCTAGATTAAAATCATTTCTAAAATTGTCAATAAAACAATTACAGCAAAAGTATTTGGTATAAAAACTATGCAAGCCAATGTTAAACGCCCAATCGATGCGCAACTGATTCCAAGTCAAGTCTTAGTTTAATGCTGGCAAACATGTGACAGTAAAGCGCATTAAATGCACTCGAAAACTTTCATGGTTACACAGATACGCACAAATGTAACTTACTTTAGGTCAACTTTGTGATTTTGGCACGTACCAAAGATCGTTTGATGTCTGTGTGTGCAACGGCAAATTCATCGATTCGAATTCCTGGAGCGCCAAATCGTCGCATGCTCGAATATATTATGCCAGCCACGTCTTCCCATATAGACACACACATCACATGCTCAAACTTTAACATGGAGTTGCTCCAATTGTGGGAAACGTGAATGTTTGCTGCAATCGCCAAGAAAACGCACTGACTTGCAGTGTCTATCGTTTATCTGTTCGAATTGCTTGTGGATCATTTTAACACCTCACAAGAAAACGACTTGGATTTCAAGTCAAAATAGAGACGATAGCCACTGTTGTTGTCCCGGCGCAAGCATTTAAGGATAGCCCATCATCAACACTTAGTCAGTCATACAGTTTGTCAAACATTTGGTCAGTGACTTACTCTTACTCACTCACTGGCTTATTCGCTTAAACATTGAAGTCAGCCTGCTGCTGATGCTGCTGCTTCACTCTAGTTGACAGTTAGTCACGGCTAGGTAACGAACAGAATAGTCAGGCAAGGACACAAGTACATGGATGCAAACATTGTATGAATGGGTAACGAATTGCAGTGTCAACATCATGACCATCACCGTTGTCGTCATATACATTGGTAGTTAGCAGAACGTCACGTACGTTCATCGTGGTCAACATAATTGATGGTTGCATGAATGAATGACTGGATGCAATCGTTTGTTTATAGTGTACAAGCATTTGTTTATTCATACAACCAATGAAAATTCATTGCTAAAATTACTGAAAATCTTAGTTTGCCTAATTTGACAGAAAATATTGTTTACGCTGGAAAATGCCTCTTTCCAATTATGTAAAAAGAAAATTTTCCAAAAAATATGTAAGTCAAGAGTTAAACAACATTGCTAGAGAAATGAGATTATTTTTTGAGATTTATGTATTGATTAATCATGTTATAAGACCTAATCACGTGTGTAAAGATTTAATCAGAACTTTTTTTTTATTCATTAAATTATAGTACTTCTACACAAATTTATGAAAAAACAATATATACATAAATCAAATACTAAAAATAAGTTTTAATATTTGTTTTCTTAAGTAGTTTTTTGACATATTTTTTTTTAAATAATTTGAAGTTTTTTCTTCTATTTTTCCCCAAATAGAAGATTAACTAAAGTACTATTGTTTTAGTACCTTGTCATGTCTCATCAGCGGATTTGCCAGTGGCTACCATAGAACTAATACAGAATAAATTACCAGGTAAGGAAGCATTACTTTTTTCAAAAAGTAATGCGTCTGCATATAGCTGAAGTAATTAACTCATACCTCATTACCTGTAATGTAGCATACAAGAAAAAGTAATGCAGTTATTTTTATAACTTAATACAAGTAGTATGTTACTCCATAACTTCTAGGTAGGCGATCACTTACCTCCTGTCTCATTCAATGTTAAATGTAAGGCCTTTTATGCATAGTAAGGTAATATAGTCGGAAGTAGTGGTCATTACAAGGTAATTGGTGCTTCATATATTCGGAATATATTCCATCCGCTACTGGGGTATTTCAGTGTAAATGCACGACTTTCTGTCAATTTAGTATCATCTAAATTGCATATTGTCTGTTAAAAGGCAGATTGCAGGTATAAATAAAAGTTAAACAAAAATAGGAGACATACTATTAGGGCTTGCAATTTCGGGATTTCGGGATTGCTAATTAAGAATTTGAAAAACAGATACAAGCTTTTTAACAAAAAAAAAAAAAAAAAGAATTCGTGTGCAAGGTATGAAAGTTAGGATATTTTTGTAATAAAAAATTGTCCAAAGGAATTAAAAAAACAGATTACTTATATATTTTGAAAAAGTTAATTTATTTTATTTCTTACCACAGAACCGATTTTAGTAATTCTTTCACTAATATGAAGCTGGATATTTAACTTAAAATCTATTTAAAGATTTAAAGATATTTAAAAGGTATTAAAAATTTAAGTTTATTAAGTAGCCAAAAAAACAACACAAAAATCATTGCTTCATTAAAATACTGGAAGACTCACAAGCAACATAAAGCTTTATCTCTCTTTTCCTTTGTTATCGTGGCAAAACTAGACAAGGTAGTGTTAGGGCTGAATGTGATCTCTTTCTTAGTGACCATAACTGTCGAAACTCAGCTATTTTGGCATTTTTGCCAATTTTTGCTTTCATATATCATTCTCATTGGTTGCAGATGTTGTATGAAATGTCAACTTTGTTTTGACGGCTTCGGTCACCGGCTCTCCGCCCTAACACTACCATGTCTAACTTTTCCATGAGTTAGAGTATGTTTAATGAGCGCTTTAAAGAGCACACTGAAAACAACCCAGTGGTAAATGAACACATGACGTAACCAAGTATTTCTTAAATACAATGTAAATACTGTAAACAAATCTAGTAGGTATTTTTTCCTATGAATTATAGTTTCATCTACTATTGCTGGGTGTGAGCTGCAATTTAAAATGGAATCAATCGGATCCAAATGTGTTTACACTTCGGGCAATTGGTGCTCGAGGTTTGTGCCAAGGAGAAAAAGAAACCAAAACACAGATAAGTATATTATATTATTATAAATGAGTATTTATTGAAACTTACGTTTTTTATTTTATTTTCAATAGGTGAAGCAAAATTAACTTTACAAATGGCCGAATTCTAACTTAGAAGGATGACTTTCAATACGTGAATAATTTGACCGCCAACAGACCTCGTCGGAGAGGCCGATCGAGCGGGTCGCTCGTGCATCGAGCCTCGACACTAGAACGTGTCGATAACGAGGTAAGTTTAAAATCTATTACATTGGACTTTAGGGTTGCGGCCTTAACATACTGTACACCATTCAGAATTATATTTGTTCGGGCATGGTCGCTAAACCACTCATGACATATACCTTATACAGTAAATCGCTTTTTGCAGATATCTTATATTGCTTTTGGTGATTTTTTTATGACAGACGGACATGTGAAAATGCCGACTTATTAAAAAAAAAGAGTATTTTCTAGCTGGAACAAAAAGTGACATGCATTAACAGTAAAGTGGAGCGAAAATTATTTGTTTTTTGCAAATTTTATTTTGCCCGGCCGCGGTAAAGTTGAGAATGAAAGAAAACTTATTATAAAGTGTGTGCGCATTAGTTAAAAGATATTGCTAAGAAAGTACTGCTAGATGTGGAGTCAGGAAATTCATTAGTAAAATCTTTAAACAAAAATTATTGGAACAATGTATAACCCAAAACTACTTATTTTAAAACATGGTTTTAAAAATTTTTAAATCGATTAAAAACTTTGTATTCGTGTTGAATAAAACAAAATGAAAATTTTGTTTTTTATATGAAACGAAAATAGATACCTGAGGGAAAATGTTATCGGGATATAGTATATATATCTACATCTATACTATTATATAAAAGAAGACTCACGAAATTTTAAGCCAGACAAACTTGGAAACAGCTGAACCGATTATTTTTGATAATTCTTTATTTTAAGTCTTTGATATCAATTTGATAACTTTGATAATTCTTTGATTACTAAGTTTTTCCAAAAGTCTATTCTTTAATTATAACAAAATTCACGAATTTTATTTGATGCTTACATTCAACAAGCAGCACAACATAACAGCAAACGGCAGTCATGTTTGTGTAGTTGCTTTCAGGGAGAATCTTGCTGTCATACACTGTTGATTAATTTTCTTTGCAAATGTTTTGAGGGGTGTTGGCAGAATTCAGTTATAAGCATAAATATGTTTTACAGCCTTGCCAGCAAACTTTTCTCGAATTAATTTTATGTTAGTCTATCTATCTATCTACACTATCTATCTATACTATCTATCTATCTATACTATTAAAAGCGTTGTGACACTGCACGGATGTTTGAAAATCACGCGAGAACCAGTGAATTGATTAAGATGATATAGGTACTTAACGATTTGCAATTTAAACTTAATCGTGATAGGCTATTGATATTTTGCTACTCCTACTTTTCACGTCTACTATATGCTAAAAATGCTGTATTTCAGACGGTTTTCGTCCTACAAGACTAAAATTTGGCAATTTTATTTGTTTCGTTATTTTCGGCAGCTGTACTAAAAATTAGTTTCCACGCCCCCTTTAATTATCAAAAAATCTATGAAAATGCTATATTTCAAACGGTTTTGGTCGTATAATACTACGTTTAAATTGGGCCATATGACTCCTTTGGACTCAGTCGTTTAAAAATGTTTACATTGGTTTTCTTTTTGCGAAAGTATCTCATTTCGTTTTACAACTGGTTGTTTGTCTTGCTTTTACTGGTTGATATTCATGATGATACACGTGCATAAAATGCTTTGTTGTTTCACGTTTTCCTTTGTTTTTAGTGTGTTCGGTGTTTTTTATCCATTCTCCATTGAATGCGTTCGAAATAGTTTGTAATAAGTTTTAAAAACATATCCAATCTCATTAATTTGTTTTAAATGAGTTGAGTTCAACTGAGAATTTGCATGGGAAATGAGATGACTTCATTTCCCATTTGGCTGAATGAGCTGAAATGAGTAATTTGGCCCAATGTTAACGTAGTATAAGACTAAAATTTGGTAATTTAGTAAGCACTGTTACTTTTCGGGGGATATGCGTGGAGAGAAGACGTTTGGGTCGTATTAAACTAAAATTTTGAAATTTAATTTATATTTACTCTCGGCGAACAGGAGTGTCCCACTTTAGTTTCGCCCACTTTTGAGGGGATAAGCATGGAGTGAAGCAAAACGCGCTAGGTTTCAGCTAAATTGAGCTGAAATTTTGGCAGTTGATTTGTTTCGAGTACGAGATGGTTCAAATC